>JACCIB010001860.1:0-17743 GCA_018906965.1 Philotrypesis tridentata | reverse complement strand
ACTTAACTTTAATTGCATTTTACTTTTATCGATAGAATACTTAAGAAACATGTGTTTGAATTTTGATACAGTTTTTAATTCACCGTGTGCAAGTGGTAATGCATTTGTCTACTGCTACTTATAACCTGTCACTAGTGAGGAGACAAAGTTTAAAAGCTTCCACAAGAATTCAGATAAGTATTCTAGACTAGTAAGTAGTAGTGGTATTTATAAGATTTAGTTCTTTTTGTTTCACAGGTAAATGGATCGATTGGACTTTCTCATTGGCTTTGAAGAGTGTCGTTTGGCATGTTACAAGAACCTTTTACAGTATATATCAATGGTAAGTATTAAAAACAATTGTAACTAGTGTAGAATATTTTGATTATGAAATGGTATTGATAATTTTTATTTTATTTTCAGTATCAAACGACCATTATAGAATAATATCCTGGCCCCGGGTCAACAAATCTACTTCAGCATATGTGTTTAAGCGTAAAAACAGAATTAAAATGTACTAGATAATAGTCGTAAGTATTACTGAGTTTATTTCTCACATTTTTATACGTAAACTTTAATTGCATTTTACTTTTATCGATAGAATACTTAAGAAACATGTGTTTGAATTTTGATACAGTTTTCAATTCACCATGTGCCAGTGGTGTAATGCATTTGTCTACTGCTACTTATAACCTGTCACTAGTGAGGAGACAAAGTTTAAAAACTTCCACAAGAATTCAGATAAGTATTCTAGACTAGTAAGTAGTAGTGGTATTTATAAAGATTTAGTTCTTTTTGTTTCACAGGTAAATGGATCGATTGGACTTTCTCATTGGCTTTGAAGAGTATCGTTTGAGAAAATTAGATTTGACTTTCTTTTAATATTTTTTCATGTATGCTGTTGAAAGATTTAGACTCTGAATTTGCGTTTGATGAATGAAAAAGTATATATTAATTTAAATTCCATGAAATTTCATATTTGAAAATTTACTTTATTCTCTAATGAACCTACATTGTTGACCAATTAATGCATTGCAATATCTATTCTTCTTTGATACTTGGCAATTTTCAATAACTTAAATGTGATTATTAAAATGATGCAAGCTAAGGCCAACAGTCGTGACGCATAGTCAGTATCCCTGATTTTAAGTTAGACCAATTTCACTTTGGTACAATTTTGGAGAAACTATATTTTTCAAGTTTGCGTTTTAGTAATATACAATTATAAAGTGGGAATCACATTTATGATTAATAAATTTAATGGATGATAAATTCTCATTTCAGCTAAATACCATGACTGTTCCCTATTCGTAACTATTTGTATAACTATATAACTTAATACTTATGCAGTATGTAATTACATTACATATTATTTAATAATGATATTGAACTCTGTAGAGGAAACTTTATCTACTGGTTGAGAAAGAAAACCTATCATTATAATCATGTGTACTTATTGAGTTGAAATTTTTTGAAATTCAAATTTTTTTACGCCAGTGAGCAATTATAATAAAATCTATTGTTAATTTATCAATTACTGTTTGAAACAAAGTTATTTTTTCACAAGTAAATGGGTCGATTACACTTTCACATTGACTTTGAAGCGTGTCGTTTGGCATGTTTCAGAGTATATATAAAAAATCCACTCACAATCAGCCTTGTCGAAAATCGTCAGCCTTGTCGAAAATCGTCAGCCTTGTCGAAAATCGTCAGCCTTGTCGAAAACCGTCAGCCTAATCGAACTCACGTGCTCGAACACGATTTTTTTTCCGTGAGGGTTATTCCTGTGTTTTTACAGGATTTACCCATTTATATTGTAGGTTATAACAAGATTCCGTCGTGGATACAAGTGTACATCTGTAATAGCGTTGTCGCGAATCTTCCGTACCTATAACACTGTTAGAAGATGCTACTTATTACCGATCATCCGATTGGTCCTCCCACCAGGGAACGACCAATTATAATTCTCGAGATACACTATCAGCTTTGATCAAAAAGATTACTTTATACTTACTATAGAGATTACTATACGAATGCTTTTTGAACGCTATAAGCCTTTTTTTCGTAATATACGAGCATAGAAATTATTTTTAGATTGTTTCATAAAGATTACATTATGGATATTTTATAAAAACTGTAAAGCACTATAACACTATACCACTTTTTTTGCAAATATATGAGCGTACAAATTATTTATAGATTAGTTCATTAAGATTAATTTATGAATATTTTTGTAATGCTAAAGATACAGTGTAATCGCGTACTTATAAATGTAAACTTATAACTTTATAAATCAGTTATTAAAGCTTACTTCAAGAATAGTTTTTGAATGCTTTAAATACTTTTTTTTGTGCACACGAACTTGGTACTTTACGAATCAATTCGTAAAGATTACTTTATGAATACTTCTTGACTATTAAAAGTAGTCTTTGCGGCTTAACTAATCAATTTATAAAGATTTATTTATGAATACTTTTTCACTGCTATATATACTTACCTTTTCGTACATACGAACTCGACAGTTTACCACTGAATTCATAAAGATTACTTTATGAATACTTTTGGACAACTTTAAGTATTTTTTGGGTCTTCACAAATCAATTCATAAAGATTACTTTATGAATACTTATTAAATGCTATAAGTACTTACCTTTTCGTGCATACGAACTCGACAGTTTACCCATGAATTCATAAAGATTACTTTATGAATACTTTTGGACTACTTTAAGTATTTTTTGGGTCTTCACAAATCAATTCATAAAGATTACTTTATGAATACTTATTAAATGCTATAATTTCCGTGCATACGAACTCGACAGTTTACCCATGAATTCATAAAGATTACTTTATGAATACTTTTGGACTACTTTAAGTACTTACTGGGTCTTCACAAATCAATTCATAAAGATTACTTTATGAATACTTATTAAATGCTCTAAGTACTTATCTTTTCGTACATACGAACTCGACAGTTTACCAATGAATTCATAAAGATTACTTTATGAATACTTTTGGACTACTTTAAGTACTTATTGGGTCTTCACAAATCAATTCATAAAGATTACTTTATGAATACTTATTAAATGCTCTAAGTACTTATCTTTTCGTATATACGAACTCGACAGTTTACCAATGAATTCATAAAGATTACTTTATGAATACTTTTGGACTACTTTAAGTATTTATTGGGTCTTCACAAATCAATTCATAAAGATTACTTTATGAATACTTATTAAATAGTGTTAGTTATCTTTCATTGCGGACATTCAAGATTCCTTAAAGAACTCTTTTTTTTTTAAAGTGTGCTTATCGGGAGGGCTATTACCAGATCGAAATGGATCCAAACACCTGACAGCATTCCACGCCTCGGACGGGAAATCCGGCAATCAACTGCTCCAATTCAAGCGCCTGGCCATGGGGCTCAAAGAGGCCACGATAACTTCCACCCGTGTCATGAATTTGGCAATGAAAGGTCTGCAAGGAGAAGAGGTTGAAGTTTGTTTGGACGATCTGATAGCTTTGCCGGAAGAACAGCAGTTGCCAGCGAAAAACGCGGTAGCAAGCAAGGCGAGTCTCGTGACGTCGTTTGCCGAGTCGGCAACAGTGCCGGAGGGCATGCCGCCAGGGGCATGACGCTATATAAGGGACATAGCACCCCTGGGGCAAGACGCGTCGCAGGCTAATTCGTGGTTCAACCGCAAAGCTCCGCGGCTATACACTCCATTGTCGATAAGTAACTCATCGATATGCGAAGGTAATTCGTCCTACGTTAGCGCACGCGTCTGCCCCAATCCAAACATTTATGATTCCTCGGGAAGAGCAGAATGAATCGAACATCGAGCTAGCATGCACAGCTCAGGAGTGTCGCAGCGAAGGCCATAGGTCTACCCCCCGGACCCCTTGAAACGGAAACGTCGCGCCAAGCGCTACCGGCAATCAGCCGACCTTGGTGCTTCCTTGGCCGTGGCGATCCAGGGCAGCTGAAAAGAAGCTAGCAGTCAAAGTAGCAAAGCACGCAGTCAAAGGTAAATACGGCCTACGCATCGACATCAACGAAAGAGACGCATCGGCAGTCCCAACGGCTTTGACCGAGCCGGCACCTGCCTCGGCCACGATAAGTCGCGATAAATCAGGCTGCGAGGGAGCACGCACGAACCGCGGACCGGCGCTCGGCGAAACTGGAGACGCCCCAATGACGAGAGGGCAACGCACTTGCACGCTCCGAGCGCTACAGCTGATGATAACGTCGCCGCGCAATGCAAGTCTGAGACGATGGAAATCAGCCACACAGCTGACGACGAAATACCTGAAGACTCGGTAAATGTCGGCCCATAGGAGGACTTTGAAGGTGTTCCGCGCAATTACGAGCAGGCACACGCTTCCCTCATTCGAGCGGCAAAAATAAACTATCGGCAATGGACCTGCGACGTCGTTTACTGGCGTCTGACAAGTTGCTCGCCTGTGGCGAGTATACGGCAACCAAAGCCATACTTCAGTCTGATAGCGAGTGAGGAAACGTCAACTGCGCGTTTTTGTTCGCCCACAACTTTAAGGCAAATATGTGCATTCACGTCAGAAATCCAGAAATGAGCACAATTTTTTACCACATCTTGACGAGCAATACGAACGAGACCATTCACCTATACCTCGAAGGCCAGCATTTTACGCCTTACGTACAAGCAGGGATACCTGAGGAGCGAGCGCAGGGCAGTAATCTCAATCAGAACAGGTATCCATCGCCCGACGGCGAACACAGTCCTTCGCCATCCCCTGTTTGGAACCGAGTCCATCGCAAGAAACATAAACCCGAAGTTATACCGAATCAAGTCCCAAGCTACGAGAGCCCGGAGACAAGGCAGAGCGAAGCAGAAACACCCCGCAGGCAAGCGAGTCACCCGCATCGCAACCGGGCATGCCCGCCATTGACTAGCAAAGGGCCGCGATGACGGCACTGCCCAGCAACCACTCGTCATCATTCAGAAGTAACGGCGAACACGCAACGATGCCGGGCGAGCAGATAGAGCACACCAGCGTTACAAGAGAATAGCGGTCATCGGCGGAGATCGAACAAGCTCGCCCGATGGGCAGCGACTGACTGACGGGTAGCCAATGACAATGCGCCAGAGATTACAGACTCCACTCTGAAAGAGGACGCGCTTAAACTCTACGTGATAGCGCGTGCCAGACCACGTCGAGAAAAACCGCCATGGGCCTGAAGGAGCACCCATTCGCTTATAAGGAGAACCTGGTATTCCTCGTATCTGCGGACATGACCTTGTCGACGAAGGTACTCCAGGACCTCGTGGAGAGGGGCTACATAAACCCTGAAGCCCTGTCTAACCAGCAACTCTGAATCGGTGACATAAGTCTAACTCACTGTGCAGGGATCGTAGGATTCGGTCTGTGTGTAAAAAATTACGTAACAGAGAGGCCGATGCGGAACGATCTGCGGAAGGGTCTGAAGACCCTCAGGGGCCTGATAGCAGGCCAGGCCATCAAAAGCTTCGCTGTTGTCACAGACCTCGGAAAGCTTAAACTAACAGAATGGGCAGCTTTCACCGACATCTTCGACGACGTGGTCGCCGGCAAACCGGTGGTGGCAGTCATGTATTTGAACAACATGCCGGTGCCGGCAATGAAAGACAGGTGCAGGCCCATTCAACAGTACCACGTAGCAGCCCCGGGAGGGCACCAGGCATACTACAAAGACATACGTTAAAATAGTTAGAGATTTTTACAGGCAGAACATGCGACACGAGATAAGACAATTCGTCGCTCGCTGTAGTGTCTGCCAGACAAATAAGTTATTTCGGCTAAAAATGTGATCGCCAATGATAATCAACAATACTCCAGCGTTCCCCTTCTTCCAGCTCGACCTGGACTTCTACGGCCCGCTGGAGCGGACCAAGCAAGGGAACAGCTATATCCTTACAGCTCAGGATATGTTCACCAAGTACACGCTGCTCATGCCTATGAAAGTGTCAACGGCAGAGGCGGTAGCGCGGACCCTGACGGAGAAAGTAATCTGCATATTTGGCCCCCCAGAGCAGTGGTCTCAAAAGTAGCCCCAAGATCCCCGCGAACGTTTGAACGTATAATGTTAGATGAAAAAAAGTGCTTAAATATAAAAAGTGAATGTACGATAATTACTTAAAAATTAAGAAAAGAAAAGTTACTACAACAAAAATTTGTTTTTTACTTAAATTATAATTATAAATATTCCGCGAAGTTTCCCCCGTACAGCATACTAAATAATTTAATTTCAGATTTATAGGCGATAGAATACCACTGAAAACGGTTGTAATAGCAGTAATAACACTAGTCTTAATAGTTTATGCTAAATAAAAGTATTAAATATTGCAAATAACATAAAATAAATGAAATAAGCAAAATAGCCCCTTTAACGCTATGCACAGTATTAAAGGGGCTATTTTGCTTTTTTCATTTATTTTATGTTATTTGCAATATTCAATACTTTTATTTAGCATAAACTATTAAGACTAGTGTTATTACTGCTATTACAACCGTTTTCAGTGGTATTCTATCGCCTATAAATCTGAAATTAAATTATTTAGTATGCTGTACGGGGGAAACTTCGCGGAATATTTATAATTATAATTTAAGTAAAAAACAAATTTTTGTTGTAGTAACTTTTCTTTTCTTAATTTTTAAGTAATTATCGTACATTCACTTTTTATATTTAAGCACTTTTTTTCATCTAACATTATACGTTCAAACGTTCGCGGGGATCTTGGGGCTACTTTTGAGACCACTGCCCCAGAGGCTATACTCACCGATCAGGGTACGTATTTCCAGAACCGCCTGCTGGAAGAATTCGCAAGGGTATTTGGAATCCGAATATTCCGTACAACTACCTACCACCCACAGTCGAACGGATCGATCGAGCGCATGCACCACACACTCACCGAATACCTGTGAAAGTTTATGAAGACGCTCAGCGAATGGGAAGTGGACGTTCCTGTACCAGCATGCATATAATTGTACAGAGCATGAGGGAACGCGCTACACGCCACACGAGCTAGTGTTCGGGACAAAACCTCGTACTCCCTTTAGCTTTGCGCGAGAAGGATCTGTAATTGCATACAACGAGTTTATCGAAGAGACAAATGTAACGTCGTCACGTATTTTTGAAAAACTTTTTCTCTCCCCTGATCTACTCTCTCTCTCTCTCTCTCTCTCTCTCTCTCTCTCTCTCTCGCTCTCACGATAACCGACCGAATTCTGGAGCGATTACTCTGTTTGTGCAGATGACAGCATTTCTACGAACCGATAGCCATATCGATATACAAATTCAAATATACATACCAAATATACATTTGGTATGTATATTTGACCAGGTATGTATATTACACCAACACACAATATACATACAAAAATACCTTATTTAAATACAAAAAAGTCTGCGAAAGACCCAGAATGTCAGAGGCCTTGGTTTCTCTGTAAAAAATCATTATATCCGTTCATATATGAAAAAAATTTAGTTTTTTTGCTATATCGAAGAATTTAACCAATTTTATCAATTACGTAAATTTTTTTATAATAATTTCAATCATTAAAAAAGTGATAAGGTTAGTGAAATGCTTCGATATAGCAAAAAAAGTAAATTTTTTTCATATATGAACGGATATAATGATTTTTTACAGAGAAACCAAGGTCTCCGACATTCTGGGTCTTTCGCAGACTTTTTTGAATTGAAATAACATATCTTCATGAATTTTTTGGTTATGATCCGGATGATCGAACTTTCCTAAAACTTGATTTTAAAGCTTAAATGACTTATAACTTTCTTAAAACATATATATACGACATCAAAAATATTTTTTTTGAATAGTTTAGAAAATTTGCAGAAAAAAATGTTATATATCTCTATAGTAAAAAATGCTTCCCTGAGGATCTACAAATTAATGAAAGTAGCCAGAAAAAGCAAAAAAACATGATTTCATCAACTTTGACCCTCTGTAACTGGATGATACTTGATGCAAAAAATCTGAAAAAATTCAAGGATACTCATGGGTCTCTTAGGAACATTTTAAAAATTTTTTTCGATAGGGTCAAAAAATCGACCGCTCGATTTGTCAGAGAACCACCCATATATATATATATAAAATATTCTATAGAAATTAAGTACATTAATAATCAAGTGCAAAAGTTCTTTCTCTGTTTATCTTTCATGAATTAAAATTAGAATAATGTTAAGATCAATGTATTGCGAACAAAAAATTACCGAATTGAGAGCCGAGAAGTAAGAAAAAGAGGAAATATTATTTTCAAAATCAAAATGATACCTGACGAGCCATCTCCCGAAGAGAGCTCGAACTAAATTTCCCTCTCTTTCCAGCTTTTCGCTCTCACCCAAAAATAGGAGCTCCCGAGGCCGCCGAGTAGGCCCAAGATAAGTCCAAGGCTTATCATTGGAAAGATTAGGAGGACGTGTTTTTCCCGAATTTTCCCATTGTAAAATACCTCCTCCCGAAATTTCCAAGTGAACTCAAGGGGCAGGGCCTGGGTTGCCCTTAAAACAGCCCTTTTGCCTTCCGGAAGTCAGTCGCTTCCTGGCCTCTGTTCCAGAGCAAACCGCGCACATTTGTGTCTTCGTTTCTTTTTCTCAAATTAAACTTATATAACTCAAATTTTTTTGTGATTGACATTTTATTTTTTTCGTTCTCTAAAAACACTCCTCTGGTAAAATCGTTTCACTCAGCGTGAATATTCTGGTGAAAGAGAGTTAAATGTTCGCAACCTTCCAATACCTGAGAGAGAGAGAGAGAGAGAGAGAGAGAGAGAGAGAGAGAGAAAGAGAGAGAGAGAGAGAGAAAGAGAGAGAGAGAGAGAGAGAGAATTGGCATAAAAAAAGGACCCAAGCAACTAAAAAGTAAGTTGTCGAATACATATATATATAGTCTTTCCGTTTTTTATTCAGAGCAACTAGCTCACGCGACCTTAGAAAAACATTAGATGGAATTTTCATTTTTCTTAATGCATAGAAATAGTCATTTCAGTGATTTTGACATTTAGGTCCATAATTCAAATCAAGAATATTTAAAAAAAAGAAATTTTATATTCTGGCTTGGCCAAGTCTAGACTAATTATATTTACAAGTTTCAAAACAAAAATTTTCTTAAAGTACCAGTGAGTACTATTTGTTTCGAATAAAGAAATATTTTATACTCTGACTTGACCAAGAAAAAAAAATACTATTTACAAGTCAAGTAATAAAAGAAATTTGAAAAAGTTTAAAATAAAACAATTGTCTATTTTGTCTTGAATAAAAGAAATATTACACTCTAATTTAATAAAGCGTAGAATTGCCCATTTTTAAATTTTTCTTAAGTTACCGAAAATCATATATTCAAAATTTTAAATTACTCAAATCAAAAAATTAGGGGAACGAAAATTCTTATAGTACCAGCGAGTACAATTGATTAAGTACTACAATTATATTCTGGCTTCGTCAAATACATACTGTCACGTACGAGCCATAGGCTCAGGTGTCCGGTGACGGGAGCTGGCGACGATGCACCGAATGCATCGTCAGCAGGGAACGCGTCGGCCGAGAGCTTCTCACGGCCAAGGAGTGCAAGCTTGCATTTTAACCGTGAGACGCCGAGTCTACGAGTTGCATCTCGCGGACAGCGTCGGCAGATACCCGGCGACCCTCGAACTGGGCAGAGCTCCTCCTTGTGCGAGCAATAAACACAACTTACTCTCAACACTTGTCTTGTGTCCTTCGGTCAACCCCCACGATCCGTAACAGCTTTCTGGCATCCCTTAAGGGTCCCGAAACGCGACGCGACGGCAGTGTATTGCGAGTGTTGTTCGCGGCAAATTCGGCAGTTTTTTTTTTTGGTGTGTGCATTGAGCAGTTGAGCGAAGATCAACAGCGTTCGCCAACGTTATATCGTCCTTGGCAGCCAGGGAAAAGGAAGCAATTCCAGCCACCACCAGTGATCAGTGACGACTTTGAACTTTGGAGGAAACTGCGCACATCTGCAAATCCGCGGGGATTTTCATCACAAGCCAGCGCGCAACTTGGGACGATTCTTGCAATTGCAGTGAAGTGTGTGCAGTGCCCAGTGTCACGCAGCACGACGAGCACCAAAAACAACAACCAAGGAGTTGCCTGGAAAAATCGCACTGAGCAGCACGTGCGACGGCAGGCAGCGAAGACCCAGCAGACTTTCCAGAACTCGACATCGTCCGAATTTGCCAGCCGCCCAGGTCGCCGAGGCTCGAGGCTCAAGCCCGAGCTCAAAGTTAGAATCCGCGCTACGCACAGAGACGCGCGCCAGCCGACTTCGTATCGAGTGCGGCAATTTTTACGCTCCGTTCCGCGACCGCCGGCGAGCATCGCGTCGAAACACACGGAGAGCATCTTCTCGAACTTCGCAACCCTTGCCACCCCCGAGACGTCGCCTGCAGCGAGTCTTCGGCAGACTCCAGCACCCTCACGCCGACCGGCGGCCGACAGCAGCAGCAGGGGTCACCAGCAGCCTCAGTACGCCGACCAGCATCCAGCCACCAGCGTCAACGGACTTCAAAATGCAACCAACAGCGGCCTTGTTCCTGATCGTCGTACTGTAAGTCCGCCACTTTTCTCATATATGCGGTTTGGCTGGTTGCTCGGTAGCGCGTATTACAAATCACCCCGATAGTAGTTTCGCGATCGCGGATAGTGAAAACGGACAGCGCGTCGTGATAGCGGAATGACGCGCACGAAGCTACGGAAAGCTATGTCGGTACTGAATATAGGCCCGCGAACAGAGCGCGATGGAAAAGATCAAGATCGCGAAAAACGCGGGCGGCTCAGCGATCCGGAAACGAAGAAACGTTTCAAGCACGCGAAGGAGGTCTATCGTTCCTATTACCGCCTATCACCGACGTCGCAAAGATTGCTGCGGGAGTCGCTGGAACCGCAAACCGACTCGCCGCGCCCCCCCCCCCAGCAGCGCACGTAACCCTGACCAGGTTGACGTGCAGGTAAGCGCTACCCCGTGGCTGCTCGCCGCCAGCTCGGCGCCACGGTATCCGAAAGCACCGGCTTCGTCCGACGAGGACCCCAAAAACACAACGTTTATCATACACCCGGCTCTCCCAGTCCCCGGAAGTACGGGAGCGATAAAAAAGCCAGTCCCAAGATCAGAGCCCGCGGAGTTGGCCCAACTGCGCAAGAGGCTGGACGGTCTGGCCTTGGAACCATGCGAGCCGCGCGAACAGCCGTCGGATATTTGGGGACATTTGAATACTCCCCTAGTGAAGCCCGCGCGAGTAGAAATAGGGGACAAGTGCATGGCAGGCGTATCAAATCTCCTGCAAATCAAACAGATCGCTAGCTACGAGGACCCGAACGACGTGTTCGAGTCCGGGAACGAGGACGAGGCGCGAGCCGCCTCAGCGACCGGCTCCCGCCGCGGCTCGGACAGGGGCACCCCTGCGCACCCTTCCGCGCTTAAACGCGAAGCGGACAGACTCCGCAGGGTCATCGACGAGTTATTGTCCGAAGACAGCGCGCCGGAGGACGAGGAGGTGATGTACGGTCAAATCCGGGAGGCGATAAAAATCCTGAAGTCAGGGAAAAAACCGACCAAAAGGCAGTTATTCGAAGACATGCCACCGCCCCCGTCAAAATCGCGGAGCAGTGCTGCGGCAGAGCAAGCCGGCTTTGCGCTCCCGTCGTTCCCGGCATGGCCAGAGAAAGACTGGCTAGCGACTAGCTCGAACAAGGCCGGCGCAGACGCTAACAGTAAAGCGTATGAGCCACCGGCTGCCGTCGGCAGCAAACCCTTCCTCGGTACAGAAGGGAAGCCCCGGGGCGAATACCGCCGCATCCCGCCGGCAGACGATCCGAGCTCTGATCCATCGAGCGATCCCGATGGCTCGGACGGGCAAGCGGAGTCATGGCGCGAGCGTCGCCGAAAGAGCAGGAAGGCCCGAGCCAACGAGTCGTCCGACGGCGGACGGGGCGGCAAGGGCGGCACAAGCAATCGCGTGGCCGAGCCGTGGAGATGGTCCGACGGGCAGTGTACCAGACAGCCCGATCGGCGTAGAAGCAAAGACGATCGCTTCAGTGACGGCCGGGGATCGGAGCCGGCCGCACCCCCACGTCCCCGGCACAGCCCAAATGCACGCGAAAGGTTCACGAGCGATCGACAACCTTGTCGATTCGCCACCCCTACGCGACCAAGCGAGGGAAGGGCTCGGCACGCTAGCGAGCGACGTCACCGCCGCGACACAGAACGTCGTGAGCACGAGGGGCCGGCTGGCGCCGCGCAAAATCACGCGAACGAATCCCCCGCCAACACGCGGCGGCGTGAAAGCGCCGCATCGCCCGACGGGCGCCGCTATGGGGCCGAAAGGTCGCCGAGCGGCCGCTTAACCGCGAGATCGGTGCAGTTTACCCCACAGCGCAACCCGTACGATAGCTCGGACAGTGATCTTCGGCAGAGAAGGGAGGACGAACGAGCGCGTCGCTCACACGGCTACGCCGCGGGCCGTCGCCGCGGAGACCCGGGCGATTCGGACGGCAGCTATAGCTCAGCAAGCAACTACCGTAGCTGCGCCGGCGACTCAGATGGAAGCCGGCGCAGTTATTATAGTGCACACGAGCACGGCAGGCGCAGCTACAACGAACTCCCCGACGGAAGATGCAGCCACGAATGCTGCCACGCGACCGACCGGCGTAGGGGATGCGCGGGGGCGCACAATAACAGCGATCAACAGAATGGCCGGCAGGCGCGCAACGACGCCCGGGAGTCAGACACACGGCACACGGGGAACGAACGTCCGGATTCCCGATGCTGCTCTAGGTCCGGGCGCCGCGATAGCTATCCGAGGGAAGGCGAAGCCGGCGACAGGTTCCCCCGACGCGATCCCTCGCCACCCCATGCACCAAGTAGGCAGCCTCCAGCGCAGCCACCGGTACCCCCGCCGCACCCCCTACCCCCTCCATGGGCCCAGCCTCCCTCGCAGCCCCCACACGGCCCGGGAGCCTCGCACGGGAACTTGCCCCTGGCAGCGGCGGCTTCATCTGTAGTAACGATCGATCCGAGGCGTTACGCGCACTTCACGCAAGCCCTCTCTATGATTCCCACATTCGACGGGGATGTGGACACGCTGTCGATTTTCACGACAGCAGTAAGGGAGGTGCTCAACTCATTCGGCCCGGAGTTTGAGAGATTCCTCCTTCGCCAGATCGCAAACAAACTGACAGGCAAAGCGACACAGGGCTTTCGCGCGCGCACGGTCCGGTACGGGTCTGTGGAGGCTCTGCTACGCGAGCTTACGCTGCACTTCGCGAACATCGGTATCGCAGACCAATTGAGCGCGCAAATTCGGGCGATTGCGCAGGAAAACGGCGAGAACGTGGGCGACTACGGCTTCCGAGTCGAAAAAATTTACTATCGACTATCGACGATAATCGATTCAGCTCCAGGCTTGTCCGAGCTCGACAGAGAGGCTCGAAGGCGGCAAGCAGACTTCGACGTACTGGAGCAATTTATGTACGGCCTCAGAGCGCCCCTGGACCATCTCGTCCGGGCGACGCGCCCCACGTGCTGGAACGACGCCTTTACCGCAGCCATCGAGCACGAAGCCAGGTTGGGTGCTCGCCTGCTTACGTCCGCCAAATCGGACGAGCATAGGCCGGCGGCCCAGATAAGACGAGCGGCGGCCACAGCGGAGAGCGCAGATAAGGCCGAGAAACCTCCTACATCAAGCGAGGAGAAAGGCGGCGTTGCCCAGGACGTGAGGACAAAATCCTTTTTCTCATACTGCGACGTGCCCGGTCACGCACTGGACGAGTGCAAAACTCTCGTACGGGACGCCGCACAAAAGAGGATCGAAAACCCGCGCAGCGAACGCGGCAAACCGGAGCCCGGCCAGAGTTACGGCAGATGGCCGAACAATAGAAGAGGAGGCGGGTTTCGCGGCAACAACCAGCGGAATTCCGGAAATGGCAACAACAACAATAACGGCAACCGTAATAACAACAACAACAACAACAACAACAACAACGAAGACGATCGCCATGACAACCAAAAGGAAGGCGGCGCCAGCGCTGGCGACCAGCGCGACGTCAATCAAGGCAATCAGGCCAAGCCTTTAAACTAGTGCGACGCTCGTCTCGTTCCCCAGACGATGAGCGTCACGCAGTAGATAAGAAAAAGAAGATAGTGACGAAACTGATACGAACTCAGAAGACCGATTCGAAGGAGATCTCATGGGGTGGCGACGCCCCTCGCGCCATCGAAATCGCAATAGCTAGCGACACGCTCGCTTTTGGCGAGAATATCTCGGAAAGTACGACGAACGTGATTACAGCGAAAACGTCACAGGTCACCGCACCCGGTGCATCCCAGAATCAGCAGGAGATGGTTTCCGAAGCCCCACGGCCGGATCAGGAACCGTGCGAAGAGCAACTCGTGCAGCCCCCAGCAGTAAACGGTGAGATGTCTCCCGTCCCAGGTCGCGCCAATCGTGATACTCCGCCCGAGTACACGACGATTGAAAGACTGCAAGAGTCAAACAAGCGGACCAAGGGTTACATTACTCTCATCGATACACGCATCAACGCCCAGGGCGAACCCGGCGTACGAGCAGCTCATGAGCACGGTTACAAGTTCGACTTGCATGTCGAGGAGGCCAAGCTTGTTGATGATAGGATTCTGCCGCAGCAGTTCTCCAGCGCGACCCTCCCAGAGAGGCCCAGAGCAGCTGGAGTGAATTGCGAGGACCTGGAGTCACCAGATGACTCGGACGCATGCTCATGCTGCGCGGACATACGCTTTCTCACGGCCGGGAGATCCCCTCCCATAATTCATCTAGAATCCGAGTAACTGCTAAGCGGAAAAGCCAGCCTTTTCGTCGATTCGGGAGCAGACGTGTCGGTTATCAAAATCGACAAGCTGGCGAGAGGTGTCCCAATCAATTACCGACACAGAATCGTGATTCGCGGTGTCACTGAAGGCCACTCACGCACACTCGGAATCGCCACTATCGACTTCCACGACGTGTTGTGCGACTTGCACATAGTGCCCAGCGATTTCCCAATCGAGACGGATGGAATAATCGGCTGGGACGTCATTAATGCCCTCAAAGGCAGCGTCGACGCGGCTAACAAATGCCTCCGACTTGGGGAGTTGACATTCCCGTTCGTGGAAGAGGAGCGAGTGACGATACCACCGCGAGCGAGGATGGTAATTAGCTCGATAGTGTCCAACGCGGATGTGGAGGTTGGATGGATACCCCTGCAACAAATTCATCCCGACTTATTGTTCGGCAACTGCATCGCCGAGAACAGGAGCGGTCGAGCATTCGCAGAATGCATAAACACAAGCGAGCAGGAGGTGACGATTCCAACCCCAGTAGTAGAGATTGCGGCTTGCCACGCAGTCCCGCAGAACCCTTCGAGCCACGCCGATGGAGACGGCCAGGCAGAAGGGCGACTGGACGGCCAGGCGAACATTAGACGACTGACCGCCGACAAGGAAAACCGTATGGATTATAGGGAGGTCGAGCTTCTGAACGAGAAGCTCCAAGCAGACGACGCAGCTAGAAATGCGAGGGTCGACATGATCCTACAGCTTGCCGACCTCGAGAGCTGCAACGAAGAAGAAACCGAGTTAATTCGGGAAATCGTCGACGAGTTTGCCGGCGTATTCGGACTCGAGGGCGAGCCGCTGCCCGCAACACACTTACTTCGGCACGAAATAAATTTGAAGTCAAACAAGCCAGTGCGAACAGGCCGCTATAGATTCCCGCCGGCCATAAAGGAACACATGGTAAGAGAACTGGCAAAGCTCCGTGAGCAAGGGATAGTCGAGCCCTCCAACTCCGGCTACTCATCATCCCTTTGGATAGTCCCGAAAAAGCCGGACGCCAAGGGTAACAAGCGGTTCCGCTTGGTCACGGATTTTCGTGCGCTTAACGAAGAAACGGATGGTATTTGTCACCCCCTGCCGTTCACAAGCGATATCTTGGAGCACCTGTCTGCGGCAACATACATCACGGTGATGGACTTAAAGCAGGACTATCACCAGATCGAGATGGACCCGAAGTCCAAACACCTGATGGCTTTCTACGCCCCGGATGGGAAATCCGGCAATCAGTTGTTGCAGTTTAAGCGCATGGCGATGGGCCTTAAAGAGGCCACAATTACTTTCACCCGTGCCATGAATTTGGCAATGAGAGGCCTGCAAGGGGAAGAGGTCGAAGTGTACTTGGACGATCTGATGGTCTTCAGTGAGACACTCGACCAGCATGGCGATCGGCTGCGCCGGGTCCTGCAAAGACTGATCGACGCAAACATGACAGTCGAACCCAAGAAGTGCCAGTTCCTGAAGCGCGAAGCTCAGCTTGCGTCCCGATGCCTAAAAGGCAGCGAGCTGAAGTACCCGACTTATGACAAGGAACTGCTAGCCTTGGTCTATGCTAAGGAGCAGTTCCGCTGCTACCTGTACGGCAAGAAATTTACATTCGTGACGGACCACGAGGCGTTGAAGCACTTCCACAACACCAGGAAGCCCGATTTACGATTTAATCGGCTCAAGGCTGCGTTAATAGGCTACGATTTCGATATCATCTATCGCCCCGGCAAGAAGAACGCGAACGCCGACGCTCTCTCTCGAAATCCAGTGCTGGAACCCGGGCAGCTCAATCCAGAGCTTCCGCGGGAACAGCTGTACCAGCTGGCCGACAAGCAGATCGACGAGAGCCCGGACGAGGAGGCTGGAGCCCCGCCAGGGCGCATCTTCCGCTTCCGCGCCGTGAAGCAACCAGGCGATAAGAGCAAGAGGGTACAAGCAGCCACCGAATCGAGCGCGTCAGTGACTCATAAACAGCGGCCTAAAAGACGTATCAAACGCATGACCATCTACGAGAAGGGAGAGTTTTTGGCAGCAAGGAACGTGGATAACGGTTTCTACCTCTGCCGAGCGTTACAAGACGTGCTCAGCACAACCGAGCCAATACGCGTCCAATGGCTGACTAAACAGGTAGACGAAAATGACGTCTTCGTGCTCGACTACGCCGACAGTATAAGTTTTCAATGTATTCTAACGAACGTAACGTTAGAACCATTGGGCAAAGCGAAGTATAGACTCAGCCCATACGAGCGTTTCCGGATTGCCAGAATCCTCCAGCAATCGATCGAGAACTTCGCCTTGCCGGGCGAGCAACAGAAGACTGCAAAAAACCAGCAAGCAAGCAAGGAGAACTTAGTAACAACATTCTCCGAATCTGCAACAGTGCCGGAGGGCTTGCCGCCAGGAGCTTGGAGATTTATCCGGGACGTAGCACCCCTAGGGCAGGACGCGTCGCACAGCAACTCGTCCTTCAATCGCAAGACTCCGAGGTTGTTCACGCCGATGTCAACTAGCAGTTCGTCCTCAAACGTAGTCGATACATCTGATGTTGACGCGCGCGCGGACGCTCCAGAACAGACGTTTCACGTCCCCCAGCAAGCGCAGGGCGCATTGGGCACAAAGCCAACGAGCACAGATAACAAAAGTCCCCGACGCCAGCTGAATCAAGCGAAAACATCGCACTAAGCGCATCTAGCAAGCCGCCCACCCTGGTGCTCCCGTGGCCATGGAAATCTGGAGTGGCCAAGAAAAAGCTGGCAGTCAGAGTGACGAAACATGCAGCAAGCGGAAAACGTGGCCTGCGCATTGACATCGAGGAGAAAAGCGCATCAGCAATCCCGACGGCCTTGACCGAGGGCAGCATCGACCTCCGCCGCGAGTCAAGC